>JAXQQM020069835.1:0-11065 GCA_034641835.2 Pinus albicaulis
GCATTAAAGGTCCCGTTGGGTCCATTATGGTGTTGACTAGTTTTGATTTTGGAAATATTTTTAGTTTTATGAGAGGAGAGAGAATATATACTAAACAGAGTGATTGTGACACATAAAAAAAAGTGAAAATAAAAGGGTTAATTTCTTTAGACAAGCCCTATGTGACTCCGTCAATAAATCCTGGATTTTGTTTGTTTAAGTGTGGTACTCAAAATCCTGGAAGACCTAATTGTCCTCACACTCTTAATTGTAATTGGGCCTTGCGAATATATCTTCTAGTGGGTACTAGGGTGAACGTCCTAAAATCACTGGCGATGCCTTCCAGTAGTAGAAGAATCGAACAAGGTAATGGAAAGAGGATCTAGTTCTTCCTGCACCGTCACCTATAGGGAAGGATGCCCTACATTTGGCCACTAAGCATTGTCCTCCCACGTGAGCGTTTGAGTCTTGAGCTTCTTGGTATTCAGCTACCAGTATCAAGCACTAGATTGAATTGTGTTACTCGTAGCCCTAACTAGTACAACCTGTGACGGGCCTAAATCCATAACCCCCCTCCTCGACTCGTGTCTCTCGTGGCACCCCTGCCATTTTCTATGGGCAGACAGAGGGGTTTAAAGCTCCCTATAAAGTCAACTTCTATGTTTCAAGAATGTAAACTCACTCATTGCGGATTATTGGATGCAGAGGGGAATTTTGAGGTTTGAAAAGGATTCCTAAGGAAATTATAAAATAATATTGGAAATAATAAAATAATATTAGATTACATCATCAAATTTTAGAGGGAAAAAAGAAAAAAATAATTTTTCAACTCAGATTTAAACTTATCTCCCACGGGTCACTCAACAAAGGGAACACTTTCGGATGCAAAATTTTATTCCTCATCCAAGGAGTACCCATGTTGCATACCTTTAATGGATCCTACTAGACGAAAAATGAGAAATACACGAAAAACGTGATTGCAATCACGTTTTTTAATGTATGTCTCATTTTTCATGTAGCAAGGTCTATCAAAAGTATGCAACATGGGTACTCCTTGGATGAGGAATTAATTTTGCATCCAATGAGTACTCCCTCTTGAAATTTGAGTAAAACCTAAGTTTGATATATTATAGTAACATAATGAAAAAGTAGTTTTATTATTTTATTAATGTTTAATCTTTTAATTTTTTACCCCAAAAATGGTGAATCATCCCTATCAGACCAGATCATATTGAATCATATTGGTTCTTATAAATTTTATTTTTGTTGTATATTTTTCTTAGAGGCCCATCGATACCTCAAAATTTCTCTAATGACCTACTCCCAATGGTCCCAACCCTCCAACTATTAATTTTTCTCGTGGGCCCCCTGTGGGGGGAGATTTAATGGAGTTCAATTATGGTTAGTTTTAAGGTGGCTTAATTTTCTTATGGTGTGGATATGTGTGAATGTGTGTGAGAAAGCGTACAATCACAATGTTTATAGGATGAAAATATGCAATGATCATTTACACTCCTTCCTAATTAAACTATGTTTGATTGTTCCTTTCAAAAAGTAAATGATGCGTGGATAATGGGTCGCTTACAATTTTTCTTATTTAGACTAAATGTTGGACTAAAGGGAGATGGAAAACTATCAAAAGAGAGCGTTCATATGCATTCCTAGGGTCACCAAGACGTGCAAGGGCAGAAAAGATTACTTTCCTTCTTAGATAATTTGATCCTAGTCCCAGTTCCTAATGCAAAAATTAAACTAAACTTAATGCAAGTTTTTTTGAAAACAAAATGGAAACTAGCTAAGCATGCATGGATATGGGCCATTTACTCCTTGCTAATTACCTATGTATTTGGTGTATATTATCACTAAATAAGTTCATTTAGATAGCATGGGTGGATTTTAGCCACTTAATTTCTTCCTAATTAAACTATGTGAATTTGTAACATTAAACAAAAAAAATAGAACTATGGAAATAGCTAAACTAAAGTGCAGCTAAAAAAATGTCCTAACAGTCAAGAGACACCAAAACATAGTGCTGGTAGATTTATTTTGGGCTGGCAGTCACTTTACACTTGCAAAAAATAAAGAAAACTAGTGAAAAAATGGTTCATTTGTTTCTGCGTGGAATTTTTCTACACAAGCATGCGACTCTACGCGACTGTCTGAACTGAACATGCGCAGACTGATGCATATGTCTGTTCTGAATGCGCGCGGTTTTCCTGCACACACAAAATCTGAATATCCTAAACTGAATCTCTTCACAAAGGGTGAATGAGAGAATTTGAGGAAGAGGAGAGGTGGTCCTGCAACAACCCTGAGTAGAAAAGAGGTTCTGCAAAAACACAACCACTTAGCTTAAGAGGAAAAATAAGTGGAGTCACCAATCTAGTGTTGGTGTGTTTAGTGAAAAAGTGTACTAAAACACCGGTGCTTTATAGGAGTGATTGCTAACATACAAGAAATGGTCACAGGGCAAAAATAGTTGTTAGATGTTTAGTGGAAACATACTAACTTGTAGAAAAGATAGTTTATGGAACATAGCATGCTACAAACAAGAAGAGGAAACAAAACAAAAATAACACATAAACACTAGCTCAATTGATTCAAATGAGCTAATAATCCAAATGGAGAACTAATCCCCTATTATTAGCCGTTGGTAGTAAAGAAGCAGTAGAACGTTACACACTTGTAGTGAGTACTTAGAGCTATGGAGCTCTAATGCCCAAAGTAAGGAGGGCTTGCCCCTTGGGCTTGTCTGCAGGCCTCTCTCTTCTCCTAGAACGAGTGATTGGATGACGAATATTTGGTGAACTTCTCCTTTGGGATTGAGATGTTGTATGGCCAACAAATGAATCCCTTCACTCTATTGCTGCTTGGACAACACAATGCTGGTTTTCTCATGAGAAATTTGGCAAGCATAACAATGTGTTCTCATTTTTTTCTTCTCATGGTGGAATTTTATAGGAAAAATTAAAATCCTCTTCCCTCTCTTGGTACAATTGTGGATAGTGACTCAAGAGTGGTGGTTGATTCCAATTTGTGCTCACTTGAGGTCTCAAGGCGACTCTAGGCAGCTGTCCTTGGGCGGCCTCAAGTGGAGAATATTTTCTTTGAACTATGCCACATGGTCTTAGATGGTGACCTTCGCCATACTCGAGTTTCACGGCTTATTGAGGAAAATTCGTGAGCTAGTGCTAATATCGAAAGAAAAATGTTTGTATGGCCCATATACTCGATGCCTTCTGTCATGGTGTGATTTTTCCTCTTGACCTTAGAGATTTTTAAATTTTCCATATTATCTAATGTTTCTAGGCTTCATAAATATTTTTCTTAACATTTCACGATGTCATTTTCTTGTCCAATTTTCCATTATAACAATGCACTTAAACCAAAAGAGCCCCAAGCCTGACTTAACATTGTATATAGGGTTTGGAAATCGATCTCAGTCCCAAACGAGGTTTATCTCATCCTTGAGACACGGAAGGGAAAGAAACAATTTTTGTGCTCTCATTAGGAGCAGTCTAAAAGCTTATTTTACACCAGGAGACTGACGAGACCACTAATTGTGCCCCAAATTATCTACCTTGGAGCACCACATGATGTTTTACTTGGAGATAAAGGGGCCACCCTCTTGACCATCATTCATGAGGCACTATTCGTCATCATGGAACATGAGGACTCTATCAGGCCTCCCAATGACCCTCCTACACCATTTCTACATCATTTCAGTTTCATTTTGGATGGCTTATCTTGTACTTTATCAGCTATTTGGTGGGCTTGTCAACAAAATGTTTTTTTTTTCACATTAAAATATTTTTATGGGCATATTAGGCTAATTCTAACTCTTACAGGCTCATATAAATTCAGTTAAGCCTCATTTGTATTAAACATCGTCATCAATCTTGAATCTAATTTTCTTAAGGTATTTCACAATTTTCTCTTGGTTGTCTATTAGAAATATATTGAGGCATTTCAATATATTTGGAGATGAAATTTCGTTATTTCTTGGCACCATATTCTTTATCTTGGATTGGATATATCTATTCTTATCTTGTAAGTAATCTTGTTGAAGATTATTTCATGAAAAATGTCTAATGTCTAGAATAATTACAACTAGTTATTAATATTGTACTCTACTTTATTAAGTATCATTGTAAAGATTGTTAGATTGTTAAATTTCACATGTTACTCATTGAATAAAAAGTAGATGAATGTTCCTAGTAAATTGAAATTTGATTTTATTCCATTAAAGTCCATATATCTTGGGTGGGTAAATGTTAAAGAGTGCTTGGTAGGGCATCAATTTTTACCCTCCTTGAAGACAATTTCAGCCAAATTTGAAATCACATAGACTCCATAGCTAAAGGGTAAGGCGTTGATCCAAGTAAATTTGGTGTTAACCCCTTTTTCCCTTATTTTTTTCTCCTCTAAATTTTTTTGCCACCCATCTTAGACGATCTAGATAAGTATTCATGTGAAATGAATTCGAGGGACTATTTTCAAATCCTTCTAGACAAAAAACTACACTAGTCTCTCCTCTAGTGATCCTGTACCTTTGGTTGAATTACCATGGTCGGTTTGCAAAAAAACTCAAGCCCTAGATCTAACTTTGGATTCCATATTGAACGTCTATGGTTAATGCTCTTCTCAAGGGTCATTTTCACTTAAACATTTGAGAAATCAATCATCCTTGACCGTTTCCCATCCTAATCTTGAGTTAGTGATCATATTGGAGGACTTCCTCCCACGATTACTCAAAAACCCTATGTCTCATTTTTAATTCTTTCTAGGTCCCCATCGTGGACTGAAAACCATATTTTATGAAGGATTATCATCTAAAGCCCCTTGATAGGAATTTACCTCATCTTGGAATCCTTGTTCCTAGACATACTCATTGTTATTTGAGTATACCTAACCCTAGGCCTTGGTCTTTGTCATAGGTCTATCCTGGATGGCCCTTAGATTATCTTGAAGAATTGAGCCCTTATTTGAGCCTCTCCTTTGAATGGTCCTTTGGAATCTCATTCTATCTTATCATTGATCCTATATTTCTAAGTTTTTTATTTCATACTTAGATTCCTCCCATCGGTGAAAGTTTGTAAAGAGGAGGGGATAATGACTGAGGTGATAGTGGGCCTTTATCCAATTTTTTTCATTTGTTCTAGTAGTTGTCCCTTAGGAACCCCTCCTAGGACCCCTATTAGAATGTTTCGAAATATTTTTGGTTTCGATGCTAGGGAGGAAGTAGGTACACCTATTTGGTATAATATTTGAAGAGGTGATCCTCCAATGATAATATACACCCTCTTCTGGAGACTCCATTAGAAGAAAAAATCCCTAATTCTTCATTGAACCTCAAAGTCAATTTTTTTAGTGTGAATCAAGCATCTCTCAAGGCATATTTGAATTGACCCTAGTGACTGTTTCATGACTGATATGTATAACATAATAGTATGTATTACTATGATGAAATCCCTGCGTTGGACATCACTGGCATCCCTAGCCACCTAATCATATCACTTGGACTATCGTACTTGTGCTGCCCAAGTTTGATGGTGATCCACTTACTACATTTGATCATGTGGAAATATTTTTTGCATACACCTCAAAGGCTGAGGCATTTCATCACAATGTCCTGGTATTGTTGTTCATGAGATCCCTCCATGGTCATAATCCATGGTTATATAATTGTAACACTAGGAGCATCACGAAAATTGAAGCCTTATTTGATAGATTTATTGAGCATTTTCAAGTCAAGGAAAAAGCTTTCCAATCATTATATATTAAAGAGGATTTCTTCATTGAACACAACGAGGATCATGAAGAAGAGGATTCCTTAGAAAGTAGAATTTAGGATAACCCCATATTCTTCAAGGATGTTATCTTTGGCATTGTGCATATGAAGGACCTTGAGAAAGATGTTCCCACTAGCCCCTTGCATGTTGAAACTAGTGATTACTTTCACACTGAAGAGGGTAAGTGGGAAATAAATAGGCATCATTTTGATAAGGACCCTATCTATGATATTGATGATGACGATGTTGATAGGAACCTTGTATTTCATTACCTTCCTTACGATCCTATGAATATATTAGAGTCATACATAAACCATTTCCTCACCCCATTTTATATGATCACTAATGATGATGAGTCTTTTCCCCCTCCTGAGTATGATGATTGGGAAAAAAACACGTTGATCATGATCCTTCGTGCCAACTACCTCCTCTTCCTTCCTATCATGAACTTAAGGCAACCATGAAGCATGACATCATTAAAAATGACCATGATGAGAATAATGTTCCTAAGGTATCCCTTCATCAGGAGTTCATAATATTGATTTTTGATATCTCTATATTTGGTTGGAAGAGAGGATCCAATGAAGTGAGTTGCATCCCTCTTTTCCTTCTTCATATATGTTCATTTTTTTTTCCAACCTCCCACCTATTGGTGTCTCGTGTTTTGATAGTTTGGAAAATCAAAAGACAAGGCAACATTAGAACCAATCTTTAGAGTTACAGGATCTAGTCCTCCTGTTCTCAGAGAGGGATCTCTCAAATGTTTGTTTGCAAAGGTTTATCTTGTGTGCTTTGAGTATTGATTTTAGACTAGTTATTAAGTATAGGTGTTTGTTTGTTTGTTCGGTTGGATTGATACAACAAAACATGAAAGGTCTAGGAAAGATATATAGAATGGAGAAATATCTGGTTCATTGGGCAAAGGAGTCAAGAAGAGGTCATAAAATACTCATCAATGGATATGGGATATCAGAGGGAAAATCTAACTTTGCCACAGGATCCTTTGGTTTTGGAATGTGATGGACATCAATGATTTGGAAAGAGAAGTTTAATTATCAAACAAAGGGAATTTGAAAGCACAATTTGAACAATAAAGAGATTTTTGATAGACAGGGATAACCATGAATTCTACAAATCACACCTTCAAGAAAATAATGATTTCAAAACAACTTTTAAAATGAAATCTAAGATTTGGAGAACACCCTATTTCCTCAAATATTTTATTTCATATGACTTAGAAAACATAAAAGATTCACTGATAACTGCAGTCATAGAAGAGGGAACACCTAATACATCTATGATTACAACTATAAATACCTTTAAGGCAACTGCTTAAGCAAGGACAAAGGGCAAGATCAGAACAGACCTCCTTGGCTTACTATAAACAGAAATACTTCAAAGGGAGACTTCAATAACAGTTTTTAAGTGGCAGCAGACAAGCAGGGAAACAATAAATCGTGCTGAAACCAACTATTTGAACCATTAAGGAAATAAACAAGCATGAAGACTAAAGAGAGAGATTAAAGACTCTAAAATACTTCAACAGAAGAAAACATAAAATAGTGAAGGATGAGCAGGTCTAAGGTGCTTCCAAGAGTCATTTCTTAGCCTAAAACTTTCAACCTACTGTAATAAGAAATTATGGAATAGAATGAAAATAGGAGAAAACTTTGAACAGTTTAGAATACTTCACCAAATACCAAGCTCATGGATCCAATGATAGAGCCTTCTTAGGAACAAGCATGCAACAATATCATCAAGGCTTCCAAGACTGCAATTTGTTCTTCAACTTCAAAAGACTATGTATTATTTCAAAAAGTTCCAATATTAAAACTAGTGATCAACCAACCCACTCCTCATCTGCTACAGAAGTATTTATAGAAGAATGAGGAGGTGAAATGGGATAAAATATCTTCTAAGTTCAATTAATACAACAAACTGTCTCTCATCATTTGAGAGGCTTAATAGAGAAGATTTTTTGGTATTTCCCCTGTATTAATGGGTTTACATTAACTATTAGGCTTGCTGGAAAGAATTTGTTGACTTCAAGGCTTCTTGTTATCTTTATAATAACTTCTGCTGACAGCTACAATAAGTTCCTTTGGTTGAAATAACTGTTCAGCTGTATTGATGCAAAACATCTCCTGTCTGGTAATAAATTTGGCCTTCTTTTTATTGATTTGAGGCTGTGGGTGACCCTGTGGCAGCCAGGGGATTCAATTAGCCCCAGCTGTGGCGGTGGAAACTTTCTATCTAATGAAATTTTATGATTTTCCTCTTTAACCGTGTTTTAATCAGGAATCGGGCTTTTGATAATCATTTGCCAGTCGTAATCCCCGTAGATCTGTCTTCAATTTCTGTCTTGATATATTTTATCTTCGGCACTGATATTTCTCTGACTATGCTTGATTTACTGTGTTTTTCGCTGGTGTGTAGGGTTGTGCGGGGTTGATATGGCATTAATGCTTTGGAGGCCATGATGAAACGTGAATTTTTAGACCCTGCGAAGGATTTTATTTGTTGAATCAGAGGCGGGAGGATTGTCACCCTGTGCCTCTACAAATTATTCAGTCATGGCAGAAAAACTATTAATCCTGCAAAATACAAAAAAAAATTAAAAAATCCTGCATGTATAGGCTGACTGCTTTAGAAGGCGCGTGGAGAGAGTGTGGCCATTGGATGGCGTCATCTGACGGTCGAGATCGATTAGAGGAGGTCAGAGGAGGAGAGTGAAAAAGGGGTGGTCGGAGCGAGTCGATTGGGCGGAGATTGATGGTCCGAGAAAAGTCAAAACGGAGGAAGATCGGGGTGATGAATTTGACGAACATGCAGCTGACCTTAGACATGGCAGGTCCCGCACCTCTGCCCTAGCTGAACATGTGGAAAAAACTAACCATCATATATGTATCGAAGAGGCTAAGGTCTTAGCCAGAATTGATCATTTTCATCATCGTAAGTTAAGAGAGGCCCTTGAAATTGAAAAAAGGCCCATAAATCTCAATAGAGATGACGGTTGGAATATAAGCAGGTGTTGGATCCCTGCCTTATATTCTTAATCCTCTTCTTTTTTTCTTTTTTTTTCTCTTCTTCTTTTTTTTTATTTTTTTTTTATTTTTTTATTTTTATTTTTATTTATTTATTTATTTATTTTAATTTTTTTTAATTTTTTTTTTAATTTTTTTTTTTTTTTTTTTTATTATTATTATTTTTTAATATTTTTCTTTATCTATATATATATATATATATATATATATATTTATATTTATATATATTGAATATATAATTATAATAATATAATATTTAAATTTTGAATAATCAATTAACTTTATTCTTTTATTTTTTATTTTTTAAGATAGAATTTCAATATAATAATATTATTCTTTTATTTATTTTTAATTTTTTAAGATAGAATTTTAATACAATAATTTTAATTAAATAATATTTGTTTTTGAAAATTCGATTAACGATATTAATAAAAATAAAATTTGCTATTATTTTGAAGATTCAAACTAGCCGTTTCAATTTGTAATTAATTTTGTAAATTAAGGGAACTATTTTATTTTTAGTTTTATAATTATTATTATTATTATTTAATTATTTAATTATTTATTCATTTTATTTTTAAAAGATTTACAATAAAATAATGTATAATAATCAATTAAAAAATAATAAATAAATAAATAAATATAAATTAAAAATAATAATAATAATAATAATAATAAATTAAATTAAATTAAATAATTAAACTATAAAATTGAAATTTATTTTTATTTATAAAAAAAAATTTTAATTTGACTTTTAATTTAAATATTCAAACTAGCCGTTTTTTATTTTTTTAATTATTGAACTAACCGTTTTATAGTCAAACTAGTTGATTTTAACGGTTTTCTTTCCTCTCCTACATCTATTTAAACTTAACGACTGATCTGATCTCTCACCTAGTCCTGATGATGAACCACACTGGTTGGTTCGAAACGCGTCGACTTTGTTCATGATAATGTGATTTTTACCGAAAGATTTCTTCCTAATTTAATGAATTATGGTAAGTCGATGCGGATCGGATCGTAAAAGAAATGCTTTAATGGCCAACATCATAACTGGTTAACCATCGGGCTTCTTCGATGAGTGATCTTCGTCCAATGAGTGGCCTCGAGATCGGATGGTGGACGCCGTGCTCAGCTTAGGGTCCCACCTCCAAAGTTTAATGTGCAATGACCGGTACATTTTAAAAAATGAGCCCAAGACACGCGGCGGGCGGGTGCATGGAATCACTATGAAATAGGAAAAAATGCCGCGCTTAAAAAGTGGTGTGATGGATACTACGTGGTCTTAACGACGGTAAGTGATTCTGGTGATCACCAAAATGGATGCAAGTTAAATCTTGATTAGATCGACAGTGCGGAGTGATTTAAATTTCGTACCAGTAGTAATTTATAAATATAATAAAAACGTTAGAATAATATCAAACCAAAGGTTTTACACTTCGGGCAAACATTTTTAGTTTTCAAAAATGAGTTGGCACCCGATTGCGGGGCCACAGGTTATATGGAAAACCATATGACTGGGGAATTGTGGATGAGGGCTAATAGGCATAGGGTAATGTAATAAGCGCTTAGAAGACTTAGCACTCGGTCTTAGCACCTGGGCATAAGGAGAGGGGGGGCTAAAGACTTAGCCCAAGGGGGCTTAAGTCTACAATACATAAAAATATGATCTTTATGGATTTTGAATGTTTTTCAAAGGTTTTGGGGGGTTTCGATAAGGCTAAGAAAGGGTTTTAAGCTTTATCAAAGGATTTGATGAAGGGGAAAGGGAAAAATCATGAAAATGAGGGATTTCATGGGAGAAGGAAAGGCAAAGATGAGGTTAGTTTTGGAAGAAAGGGAAAGGGGAAAAAATGGTGCTTGCAACAGTTTTTTTTTTATGTAATGTCAATAGAACTTCTGAGTTGCAAAGGGGAAAAGCAGTGACGATTGTCCAAAGACAAGATATTATCAAAAGTCTTTAAGCATCAACAATTTTTAGCAGTGAAATTGTTTCTTAAAGGCTATCCAAAATCATTTAGCCACCAATTGATATGACAGAATTTATAGGTGGCTAACAGTGGCTCCACTTGGGGATGGTGCCTTCTTGAAGGCATCAAGAATTTCAGACTTGTTTTCTCTGGGGGCTGACCTGTGCCACATCCATTGGGCTGACCTTCCTTTTTTGGGGTGATATTGCTCCGAAATCATATTAGCAGTCATAAAAAACAATGGATCTTCATCCATACAAGCTTTCTACCTACCCAATCC